>JAQISU010000176.1:2475000-2500000 GCA_029339505.1 Unio delphinus | reverse complement strand
TGTTTGTTTTGTTTTGTATGGTTTAACGCCATTTTTAAGCACAATATAGGCTATACATGGCGGCCAGTATTAATGGTAGAGGAAGAACCCGGAAACCCCCCGGAAAGAACCACAGACCCACGAGAATCTACCGGCAAGCTTACTCACATAACTACATTAGCCAAATCTTAGACCTGAACACACGCAGACAGAGGTGAGATGGCAGTGATCCGTAACAGACAGCGCTTTAGACCACTCGGCCAATCTGGGCCCCTCACTAATTATTGATATCTTCATATAATGTGCATTTTCATACTCTCCTTAAGAGGGCCTCAAGGGAGAATAGTCCTTTACTAATGAGTCACCCTCTATAAATAAAGTATTATTATTATTATTATTATTATTATTATTATTATTATTATTATTATTATTATTCATAGAGGCAATTCTCAATGAGTCATCTGCTGCCTTTATTATAAAATTCTTATATCTGATATAGATCATTACATTACTTCTAGGATTTGCTGAGATATTCTATTTGATAGTGAACATTTTATTTTTAAGGCTTATGTTATACATGTATATAAAAAGAAATTTCATATATTGTCATTAAGAGAGAGAAAAATAAAAAGAAAGAGCAAAGGTCATTTCTGAAATGAAAAATAACACAAACAATCAAAGGTCATTTAATAAAGTTGATAGAAATAGAAATGCAAAAATATTAAAGAAATAGTAAACCAAATATCCAGTCATTAAATAAGAGTATTTTGCAACTGTCATCCTTGTTGTTTTTACACAAAATTGGGTAACTTATCCTTTTCAGATTTAAGAACTTTGTTCTGTAGAATTTCTTTTTAGTTAAAATATCTTATGTACTTAAAATGATATGGCCTGTTAGTATACTTCATGTTGTTTATTTGATATTAGAGAAAGGTTTGTTGCTTTTGGCTTACCAATAGATATTCTTTTCAATGAAATGTCAGCCACATTACACAAAGTAGCTTCTATACAAACAACTTCACCTAATATACACTACTCTCTCAAAAGTACATAATAACTGGTGAGTGCCTGCTTGAATGTGAAATTCAAATTCATTTGTTTCTTTTTTCTTGTTGCATCATGACATTTACAAATCTTTATACATTTTGACATAGTGAATTGAACTTTGACATTTATTGAACAATTAATGAAAGTAATTTGTGAAGTTAATAATTATTCATTAATATGTGTGTTTTATCAGTATATATAATTTATTATGTAGCAACAGATCACTGAAAATGTATGAGAATGTGTGAATGAAAAACAATGTGAACAAAAGTAAAGATATGATAACTGTTCCTTATATTTGTTGGTGTGTTTTGGAAAGGACCAAAATATTAAAATGAAAACTTCTTTTTAACACCGTTTGATAAATTAAAAAAACTTTAGAATTTTGAAATATATAACTGATGAAAATAAGAATATATCATGAAATATGCATCACTATTCCAATTTTCTCAAAACTATGTTAATGGGTCAAACATATTGAGGGCAAAATGTACAATAAGAAAGAATCACATATTGAATCATTTTGGGATTTTACTTTTGACAATTTGCTAAAGACAGACTCTCACAATTTCATTAATTGCACATAAATGCCCAAAAGTTAACTTTGAAAATCATTTGCATTCTGCATGTATTTCTATGCGAGACATTAAATTTTTTATCTTGATTTAGTCTACCCACCTACCTACGTATCTATCTACCTATCTTTTAAATAAGTAAAGATTGAGTATTATAATTTGTATTATGACAGTATAATAATCCACCATTTATTTATTAACTAAGTATCTAACCCATAGTGGCTCTTCAATAACTATTTTGAAGAGACTCAAAAAGTACTTGGAACACAAGAAATTTAGAACAAAATTTTACTGTTCAAGTTTCATTTTGATTTTCCTTTCATGTAGTCCAGTGCTAACAGTTGGACATGTAACAAGGGTCATCCTGATTATCACCATCTCTAATTCTAATTTCACAGCCAAAATACTTGGGAGAGCATGGTTAATTACACATTTAAATAATCTAATCATGATAGCAAGGCTTTATAGCCAAACAAGCCTTTGATGATGCCCTATGGACCACTTGCTTGCAGCTAACAGTCTCTGACCAAAGTTATGGATTGTAGATTATTTCATTATTTGGATTTGGTTTAGATGAAAATTTCTACAATTTTTAAAATATAACTTTATATGCATGTCACAACAAAGTCAAGATATTAAAATGGATTTTCATATATCCATATGATCGGACAAAGCAGTACACTGACTTAATCATAATTCATCAAATTTGAGCACAAGGGAAAAGATTAAATGTACAGATCTTGGTGCAAATTTTGTATGCACATAACATTCACTACAATTCTCATTGGCTAATTTTTTGGTAGCTGAATGATTAAATAAACAAACTAACTGAATCTTGATTGAACAATATTTGAAAGGACTGTAGATGTATATTTTAATAATCTTGACATGTAAATTCATGGAACAAATGTAATTTTAAAGTTGGTCTGATAATGTTATGAACTATATGTTAATAATCTACTTATCAAAGGCATCATAGGCTTATTTTAATATTTACATGATAAGAAAATAAATGATCCTGTATGATAATTAGTCATTATGAAATTACCAGTAGAGGCAGGTGTAGCAATCAGATCAATTGGTATAAAAATTACTTTGAAAAGTGTGTACAATCTGTAGTTAACTTCAACACCTGTTAGAGAAATATGTTATTATGTTTACACCCATGGCTGAGTATCCACTGCACTACTTTCTTCAATGCAATGTGTTGATAAATATTGATTGCAGATAAATTATAAAATTAATTCCTTTTATAAATACACGTAAGACTTTATTTTTTTTCTCAACTGCTCATCTCAACTATAACAATGCAAACACTATAAACTCAACATTGATATGGGTTGTGAAAAAAATTAGGTTGAATTGTTCATATCATATAAACACCAGAACTTTATAACAGGGCACCTTACAAGTATATAAACAATACAAGGCCCGAAACTTTTTCACATCTGGGAAGATAGGTTGCTTGCTTTCTAGGTTAAGACTTGAACCAAACAACGTCTGTGTTGTGAATGACAAATACATGCTTTTTACATTGAATTAATATATCATGGTCTGTTGTGTCAAATGCTGAAGACAAATCATGGAGTGTGTGGAATGTAATCTTTCCGCTATCCAAAGCAGAGAGAATGCCATTAACTACTTTCAGAAGTGTAGTTTCAGTACTGTGGCAGGGGAGATATGCAGACTGTACATTGCTATAAAGACTGTTTGAATTCAGATGAGATATATACTGGGTCAGAACAACTTTTTCTAAGATTTTTTATATGAACGGGAGATTAGAAACTGGTCAGCAGTTCTTTAAAGCATTAAAGTTGAATGTAGAAGGTTTTATACTGGTAGTTTTGAAAAATAATGGGAATTCCTTTAATGAGAGAGAGGTTTTAATAACATCAGTTAGCAAAAGCAATATTGGATCGAAGCACTCAATCAGCAGTGATGTTAGAATTAAATCAAGTTCACATGACTTTGGTGCACTCATCATCGCAACTATCAGAAATTAATTCATGTGCTGCTAATTATTGTCGCTGAAATACTGTAGTGGGATAATTTGGCTAAATGGACTATGTTTGTGACATTCTTCTTGGCAGCTTCATAGATTAGCTTATGAAAGTGAGTCTGTTGGAAAGTCAAAGCCTCTCCACTTCATAGTGGTCTTTTTTAATGGTGCAAAGTTGGTCCCTAACACTGCTATACCATGGAGAACACTTTTGAATTGATACTCTGCACTTGATGGTTGAGATGTTTTCAAGCAATGAACACAGGCAGTTATCGAGTTCTTCTACTGTAGGAGGTAAGCAAGTTGTTAGGTTCGCTTGGATGTCATGCATTAGTTTGGTTCTATTTATCACATCAAGGTGTCTTTTAATAGCAAGTAAAGGTGAAAGAACTGATACATTCAGATAGCATATAATGCAGTAGTTAGCTGATGCAAGTTCGTGGGATACAAGGATGGACCATAGACTATTATAATCAGGTCTATGAAGATTTCAGTCTAAAATGTGACCATGTTTATTGGTGGGTTGGTTAACTGTTTAAGGTTGAAAACATGAATGGAAATAGGATCATGCTATTGTTATCTGTGTTGCCTCCAAAGCTAAAGAGCAGCACATATATTTGTATTGTCTATCAGCAGTTGTGTAAATTACATGATTACTAGTATTTTCATTTTTTTCAGTTTTGCTTATTTATAAAAAGACATCATGTCCAAGTTTTGAATGGGCTGTAATGAAACAAATTCTGGAACAGTAAAACTATACTATTAAGATAATACTTGATCTACTTTATTGTCATTACTATATAATATCTGAGGATATTCCATCCATGATAACTTGATTGATGATTAGTTTAACGTTATTCTCAGTGATAATTTCCCACATACATGTATATTCATGAACTTAGTAGCATTTATCTAAATTAATCATGAAAGACTCGCAATACACAAATTTGATGGAAATAGGTGGAATATGATATATCTCTGTGTGTCTGGCTGGCTAGGATTAGTTGATAGTGGATGCAATAATTTACTTTACAAAATATTTAGAAAGCTGATCCTTTTTTCAAATGAAAAAAGTAGAGATTTAAAATAAAGTTACTGAAATTTGCACCAGATTCTTTGGTGCCATATTGAAAACATTTCAAACACTTGGAATGACAGAAAATGCCATAACATTTGGCTTTTCAGTCTACACAGAAGCTGTCATTAAGGATATGCCTATAAATATAGGTATGATCATCAGCATTTTAGCATCTAACATTATTGAATTTGTATTATCATGGAGTTTGCATACTCTACTATGATAGCTGGACAAGTAACACAATTCATAAAACCAAGTGCCTTATTTTTGAGTCAGTGTATGGCTCTCTCCAGGCCATGCTCTTGGTGTAAAATTCCTTTGATCATGACAGGTTTTCATTGATCTTGCTGAGTGCTTAAAAGATGCCTGCTGGGCATGTAATAGCCTTGATAGAGGCAGAACTGGTAGAAGGCATTCAACCAGTTACAGCAGTATAAATAAGGTTAGTTTTCTTGCTACCAGAGATTTCAACTGATATGTCCAAAGTGTGAAGACAATGGACAAGGACTTGTACAGAAAACTTCTTGGAAATGAGTTCAACAAAGGTGTGTATAGATTTAAATTGCTAATTTGTAAACATTCTATAGGTTAATAAAACAAACAGAATATAAACAATAGTACATAGTTATATTATGTTAAATTATCTATTAGTATTAGGCACTTTTATTAAACTATTCAGGGATTTTTATTCCATTCAGTAAGCATAGCCCACATCTAATCAGAGCATACTCAGTATGAATTAGATTTGGCATAGTTTTGTAAATTTATGTTGTGAAGTTGACCCTATGAGCATGTATTACATTTTATCAAATTTAAGTGTAAAATTTTCTAAAGATATTTTTAGCATTACATGTAAAATATTTCAGACCAGTAGATTTACATATTTCGACTAAAGATATTCACTCCTAAACTAGTAGATTTTATTTTGTCTTCATAAACTTTATGTTGCAAGTACTGAAATGTTTTTTTCCCGCTGTAATATTTTCTCTCTGCATACTATAATATAATAGCAAGTTTTGAACATAAATCAGATTCAGATTCTGATGGAAAATGCTATAACAAAAGGGAATTATTTATCTTTCAGTTCACTGCAAAGATTTAAAAAAAAATTGAATAGCATTTTTAGTTTCCATCACAAAATTCCTGCCTGGTGACCACTGATGGAATTCATTTTGATTATTGAGCCTAACACTTACTGGCTATCAACAGTTCTCTGGTCCAGATGTCTACTTGAATAATTACATACTCTTGATATCAATATTTTTATAAGTAAAATGCTATTGGCACAAATGCATTCAAATATTTAGTTATAATCAGCAGTAGGAAAAAAAAACTCAGAATGATAGTTGCGTAACTTTTAAAAGGTATGTTAGGTGAATTAAAGACTGCAGCAAGAACTAACAGATTGAGACTTAAATTTGCCACTTAGATTACAAACTTAAAGCATGGAAATAAAGCACTGAAATGGTATAGTGAAACATATTTTCATTTCAGTCATGCATTATTCACCTACTGCACCAAAATAACTTTGAGGCTAATTAGTTATGGATGTTTATATGCTTAATTATTTAAGTGCCCTGATTTTACTGCATTAAAATCATTTTAGTATCATTAATTAATTCTTCTAATTTTATTTGACTTTTTCAGTAAATCTTTGAATCTTAATAAAGCTCTGTAGCTTAATTATATTAAAAGAAAAACAGAACGATAAAAATTATTAAGCAGTTTAAATATATGCGTTAATATGAAAACATCACAAAATTACTAGCGTCATTATATGCATAACATTAATGTTTGTTTTAAAATCTGTCTGCATACTAAAATCTGAAGACAATTTCAAATGCCATATGTTGCAGATTTCAATGGGAAAAGAAGAAGAGCTGCATTAGATTTAACTTTCATTGAAAAGGAAAAATCTGTGGCATGTGGGTGCAATAGTCATTGCAATGACAACTTTACAATGGAGGACATTTTAGTCTGGCGACAAAAATTGCATATACTACCTGAAGGACCTAAACGGATGACAGTACTCATTAGCATCATCCGAAAATGTGCAGTGACATATAAACATACAAAAACACAGACTTTCAAGGTCAATGACAAGACTGTATGCAGGTATGTATGGAATATAAAGTCATATTTGTTATTTTCAGACACCTTCCTTGTACACAACAAGGTTAGTGTTCTCATTGAAACTGTCATATCCATCAGCACCATTACAATAACACCATAAATCTGACAAATTTAAATCTGAAGGAATGTTATATGCATCAGAAATCAGATAAAGAGAGTTGTACACAATTTAAGCCATATTTAAATGTTAAATCAGTCCTTTAACATTTGAGACTTAGTTTATATCAAAATCTAGTTGTCATAGATGCTCATCAGATTTTGGACAAATATAAATAAACATGTATGATTTTCGGTATGTGTTTATGACCAGACCATTTTTAATACAATTCAATTCAATTTTAAAAATATGAATTTACTTGAGTGTGGGAGGGAGATGTAGAACATTTATTTTTATGGATATGTAGATGGCCAAATATATATATATATATATATATATATATATATATATATATATATATATATATATATATATATATATATATATATATATGTAGTGTTCTTTTAAAGATTTTAATCATTACTTAGTCATCTGGACAAACTAAAAAGTACATTTTCCAAACAAATATCTGTTCTCATGAAACACTACAGTCAAATGTAATGGGCAATTGTTCCAAAATAAACATGGTTTAGTACCTAAACATTTATCTCTGAAAGACATGCATTGTTTTATGGATATTTTATAGGAAGCAAATAAATAGTTTGTTCAACTTCTCTTTTTAAATGAAATGTCATGTTAAACTTGGAAATACCAGTTATAAAAGCACCTGAGTGAATACTTCAAAATATTTCCTCTGAAGACTGTTACATTGAAACAATTATGTAATATTGATACAATGCAGATACAATGAGTTAATGTTTCAAATAAAATGTGCCAGTAAACTTCTAATGGTTTATGATGAGTTAGAAAGTTGATTTAGCAAGAATTAATGAAAATTGAATGTGCAACTCTCAATTATATCTCACAGAATGATGTTACCTATTATGATATTTAAAAAGAAGAATCTGAGTGTTAATTTTCCAACTAAATTGCAATGAAATTTGAACATTATTTATTATTTTTTATATTAATTTCTTCTATTATGACAGTAAAACAATCATTCAAAAGACTTGCTTAGTTTAGTTTAAAATAAATAAAATTCATTCAAAAATTACTGATCCAAATTTTTCAGGTATACATAACCCAACAAGTCTCAGGCAGACATCGAGCTGAACGAGCAGACAGAAAAAGATATGATGTTGGGAGACATGTTTTGTACCTTGCAGATGCAACTATCATTCAAATCGGTCAGGTCATGGAAGTTGCGCCTGCTGAGATTACAATTAGATTATACAGAACAAAGCAATTTAAGGTGTCACTGACATCATGTAAACAGCTGACAATATCAGTCAGCAATATTTTACCAGAGGAATTCGAATTTCCTGCTTCAAGAAAATTGCCGATAGGCATAAAAAGACTTATTGAAAAGAGATCTTTTATGTTAAAGTAAAAGTTGTTACAATGTACACCATTTCAGTCATATGTTCTTTAATAATAAAATTTGTTATATATTTAAACATTTGTTTTAATAGTTTGGTTTTCTCTAGATTTTGTACACATCCATCTTTCTGTTGGTCCATCTCTCTGTTAAATACTTGATAAAGTTTGTAGGTTTTACAATTTTTGCCGAAATACTAGTTTGATTAAATCAATTTCAATGACGAAAATCATTGGTGTGATAACAATACACAGTCATTTCATTCACTGATTTATTTCTAACCCAACTCTAACAAGTAAGGCCCTAGCACTGTCATTGTATGTGGGTTTTATGCTTAATGTACATTATGTACTAACACTGTGCCATGTTAGAGTAACATGATCAGAACACACATCTCAATAAAGCAAACCTCCCCACTGCTCTGTACCATACAATGACTGCTACATTTCACTGATGGACTCCAGTCCAGCATTACCTATCTGGCCTCTCCCATGTGTACAAACCAGCAAGATACTTATGATCTTCTTCTGGCAATCATATACTCATTATTCCCACTATGAAAACGAAGTCATATGTATAACATTCATTTGCATACCAGGGCCCAACAACTTGGAATAAATTGCTAAATGAACTTAGACACAAAGACACTGTAATCCCTTTTAAGAGTCTCTTAAAACTCTGAAAAGCATGTCAACTGCAAAAGCAAACTTAAAGACTTAATGTTGTCTCCTACCTTAAATATTTTCAGCATGTTTTTTTGTGTTTTATAGTTTCATGTGTTTTTTTTTGTAGTCAAATCATTATAGATGTTGTAAAATGCTTAGAGCTTCTAAAGATTAGGTGCTATACAAAGTCCTCATTATTATTATTAGTATTATTAGTATTATTATTATTATTAGTATTATTAGTATTATTATTATTATTTATACTATGGGTGAGTCTATTTCCCACCAACATCATTATTATGTACATAGAAAAAACACTTGTTAAATCCATGTGAAAGGCAAATGTGTAGCATTCATTTAGCCAAGATTTGGTTTCAACCAAAGAGTGTGAAGAACAGCTTTGTAGGAATTAGCCAAATTGGGTTAAAAGGACATTAGTTGTGTACCAGCCTCACTGACTATGGCAACAGGAATCCTTAGCCAAATTTTGGCTAAGCATTCATTTAGCCAAGATTTGGTTTCAGCCTAAGAGTGTGAAGAACAGCTTTGTAGGATATTAGCCAAATTGGGCTAAAAGGACATTAGTTGAGTACCAGCATCACTGAGTATGGCAACAGGAATCCTTAGCCAAATTTTGGCTAATTTAAAACCTGCCTAGCTCCTTCCACAGACAGTAAAGCCATTGAATAGTTATGTACTATATATTGATCAAAAGCTCTTCAAAGATTCTCATTATGTGCCTTTTCTGCTTTGGGTTAAGAGATTTTAGCCCATAGCAGAGGCCTGATTTGAGTAAATGGAAAAGCTCAAGTGAAATCGGAAGCTGTTAAAATTTGTTTAGTGTCTGTATCTAAAAAGTGTCAAAACTTGATAACAATTATTTGAAATGAGTTTGTTGGGATAGAAATGCACAAGAACATTATATATAAATTGTTCTTAATTTATTACACCCATTTATTATTTCACCAGACCAAGAACACCTTATTCAAGGCTACAAAATCAGCGAACTTTCACTTATGGGCGGCACAATGACAGACGTCAACGGTAAAGCTGAAAACTATTAATATACACTTCTCTATTGTCAAAACTAGTGATTATTTCTGAAGAAAAATCCTTGCCTGACAATAATTTTAGCTGTACTTCATGTATTTCAATTAAATGTAATATATTATTGCAATGAATATCATAGACGAAGTTCAGATTTATACCCCCCCCCCTGTAATGGTGATATTTACGTATGTTTCCATAACTATTATCCTTATTTTAAACAAGGAAAATTTAATAGATTGATACTATTCACAGGCACAGAGAGTTCTGTTCAAGTCTGGATATATTATTTAGACAGAGCTTTTATGTATTCTCTAAACAGTATTCCAGTTATAGTATCCTCCCAGCTGAAGGTACACAGTTTGTTGTAATAGTGATTTTCTGTCATTTATCTGTTGGTCAAGCCATATATCAGTACACAAGATGAAATGTAACTTTAGATTTACCTTTTTCAGGAAACCACACATTTTCTGATTGTAAATTTTGTAAATACTCCCATCGGCAAGTTCTAACAGCATCCTTGTAAGATCACTATGCGGAATGGTTAGTTCAGATTACTATGAATTTACTATAAATGCCAGATTAAAAAATCATTATGACCAGTGAAATGTGTGTGTGCAATAATGTTCTTTGGAGCATCTATACAGAATCATAAGTAACTTTTGATGATTTTTTTTCTAAACATAAAAAATGTTCACGTATTTGCATGAATAAATTTTATGTTTTGTGCCAGGATATGTGTATCACTAATTTACTAGATCCTAAACAAAGTCATTGATACCCATCATATCCAAGAATCAAGGTAGATAATAGGAATTCCATATTGTTATAATATACTGGGGTTATTTTTGTTGCTTATTTTGGTCCACAAGTCTGCACTGAGGGCATACATCTTTTACAGATACAATTTTTTTTAACCTTAAGTTTATATTTATAGGCAGCAGATTCAGTTAAAATGTGGAAGCGGACCCTTTGTTAAGGATTTGGTGCTGATCCCAGATCCTAGGATAGAGCTGGTGCCAAGGCAGGGTATCAAGCTGAAGCTGATCCAGGATGGTTTTTATAAGCAGGGCGTCCAATTTTTTAAGGAATGGTCTTATGAACATATCCTTCAGAAAATTCGTGAGGTCTTTAATGATAAATTGACAGATTCATGCAGGTAACTGTAAAAAATGAAATGTTTTCCTAAACAATATGATTTTATCATTGAAGAATTTTAAGAATACATGATTTATATTTTTATTATTATTTTAGAAGACAACCCTTTGTGCTAAAAAAACCCCCACCATCTGTCAAGACTCATGTTTCATCTTTTGGGGTAATTTCTCCTTATACCCGCTTGATTAGTTTGTTCACTGCAACAATAGTTTCACATATAATTTTGCTCGAGTTGTTACTGTACATCTTTCTTTTTTAAATTGGTCGTTTCCTTAAAAATATATTGTTGGGTATTTGTAAAGATAAAATGAACAATATTAAAAATAGACATCAGAGCCAAATCAACACATCACTCAGGCATCCAGAAGAGGTTATTCAAAATTACTTCCATTTATTAAGGCCCCAATCCTAGGCACATGCATCTGTTTCTTTGTTGCTATTAAACAGTTTTAATACTAAATGGTAATGCCAAATTTTTATTATGAGCTACATATTTCATCAAGCAGCAACATGCTTTATTTTGTGTCAGAAATCAAGTCAATATGTTGTTAAAATCAATTGGTTGTACAAATCAGTGTTTTTTCCATTGATCTATACAGTTAGGATCATCATTATGCAATGATAAGCCAATTCTTGATGATGAGAACACCAAACACCTCTTACAAAATGTTACATGACCCAGTTTTATTTGCCAAATATAATAATAATAATAATAATAATAATAATAGTAACAATAATAATAATATTCCTTCTGGTTTGATAGAATAATACCATACCCAGCTATCCTCACATGGAAAACATGTCACAGACCTAAATTACAAGCTATAAGCTTTTAGCAGTGTTGCTTTTAGGGCAGTATCTGCATGTGGATGCTCCATGGCTTGATTTATTATGCCAAGATGACACCACCTAAGTAGATAACTATTTATGCTTTCAAGACTTTTCCTAATTTACATTAGTGCTTGTCTCCAGCAATATTTTCACTGAAGTTATATATGCTACTGTTTAATAATGATGGTTACAGTTCTACATGTTCACTCCATTTAGGAAATAGTTTTATGGTGTTGTTGTTGATGTAGGGCTTAACGCCATTTTTCAGCACACGATTGGCTATTCATGGCGGCCAGTATTAATGGTGAAGAAGAACCCAGGAAAAACCCCTGGAGAAAACCACTGACCCACGAGAAGCTACTGGCAAGCTTTCTCACATATCCACATTAGCCGAATCCTAGACTCGAACGCATGCAGACAGGTGAGATGGCAGTGATCCATAATGGACAGCACTTTAGACCACTTGGGGCCCCTGGAAAAAGTTTTATCATATATATATATATATATATATATATATATATATATATATATATATATAGTCAATGTCAATACAATTCAGAGCTCCAGCAACTCCTGCGATGACTTTGGTGTAAAGCTGTATCAACATTTTTGTCGTTCCCTTGGGTCTACCAGCTGTGTGGAGAGGGGGAGATCTGCTGCATAAGCAACAGCTGATTCTACGTTCTAGCCTGCCCAGGCTTTGTAGCACTCGCGAAGCTGCAGATAGCATCCCAAACTGGAAGCTACATCATCATTTCTCGAAGACGGACGGATGCCGACGACGATATATATATATATATATATATATATATATATATATATATATATATATTACTTTTCATGTTCAAAATGGCTGTTTATTGCAGTAAGTGCATTATATAAAGTGTATGAATCATTGACAGTAATAAGATAAAGCTTGTGGATGATCACCACATATTGAATAATGAACAGACATTGTACACTTGGGTTACAACCTTCAGTTGCATGACCTTGCTTCTGTGCATGATCTATCTATACTATAGTAAATAATGCTTAACTTAACATTATGGTCAAAGCCTTTATTTTTACCTTCATGAATATCCATCTAATGTCAGTTCATAGGTCTGATCTTGTTCAGGTCATCATCTACATGAATAATATGAATATCTATATCATATAGTTTTAGTAAGTATTGATGTTTGAAGTTGCTGCTCAGTTTGTCTGTACAGAGAATAGTAGTAGAAGAATTACATTATACATGCCAAAATGTCGGTAGAGCTTTAAAATTAAACTGTTATCTGAAATAGCAATTTTAGATTTCTTTCTTTACTTAAAGATAAACATAACTGTATTCCACAACCATGATTTTGGTGGGTTTTTTTTATACCTTTTAATTTTGACATGGCAATTTCCCAATACAATTCAGAGCACTAGATTAACTTTGCTTGCTCTCCAATGGATGCCCACATCTATGTTGATGCATTCCTCTTTACCACCATAATGGTCCTGCACCTACCCAAAACCCCATGGTATAATGGTCCTGCACCTACCCAAAACCCCATGGTCCAAGTGTAAGAATTATTAACCCCTGATATACATGATTTGTCTGCCAGGTATGACTGACTGCATGTACCAAGTTTTAAAAAAGGAAAGAGAAATGTCCCATATTTGTTTGTTTCAACAACTTCATGGGATAATTAAAATTTGCTTAATTTCCATGCAGCTATTCTAAACAATTATCAGTATCCCCAACAATTTCTAAATATGTGGTGGAATAACAGGGCATATTAAATGATACTTAGGTGTGCTTGAAAAAAACACATTTTTCTTAAGTGCTTTATTAGAACCATGATTTACAGTGTTGTGCTTCTTTAAAGACTCTTAAACAATGGCATAGTTTTAAGACTCATTGTATGAATGAAATTAGAAAACTTGATTATTTCAACACTCAAATTGAAATTACAAAGAATATTTATGGGTTTTTTTCAGCTTAGAGCTGTTACATTCAGTCCATCAGAGACTTTTACCTCCATCTCTGGAGGCTGGACAGCAGATGACTGGATATTTCATAACAAAGATCTGTAAAGATAAGCCACTGTATGTTAGAACGTCCATTGGCCTTCTTGCTAATGAAAATGAGGTACATTTCTCTCTCTCTCTCTTTTCTTGGGTATGAGATGCATATGTATTGGTGAGTTTATCTTCTTTGTTTTTGGCCTTTACATTTATGGAACATATTTTATTAATACTATCTTGCTCTCTTGCTATTAAATCACACACACACACACACTGCTTCTGTATCATATATAAATGGATCCACATATTCTCTTTAGAAAGAAAAAGACCCTACATGTCATGTAACTGTACAATTCACTGTCAGGTGATAATAATAATCATAATCATATTGAATTCAATTTTAATCCTTGCCTCTCATATAAAATACATGATTAGCATGGACAGTGGTAAATTTGATTCCTGATGATCATGAAGAGAATTACGGGTCACATTATGACAGAATTTAAATAAAACATTAAATTTATACAGTAAAAAGAAATGAAAATAAATTATGAAACCATACTATTTCATGCATAGATTAGGCAAGTTTAAAATTTTTTTTTTTAGTAAATTGTAAGAATGAGTGTTACAGGGATTCATCATCCAAAGCGCATCATTAAAGATTTGATAGCTTGGTTAATACAAATTCTTTAAATCTGCTTTATTTTTAAAACATTATTTTGCTATTATGCTGATTAAACTTTTAGATTAGTGGGAAAAAAAATTATGAAAAAATAAAAATATTTGTGGTATTATAAATTCCTGGTTGTTTAGTTATTGTTTATGAAAGTAACCTGATTGAAGTGAAACAATTACATTTCAACAACTTATTAGGTAGTAGCAATATCCCTTTGCACTCAGATTGTAAAAATAATGAACTAATTACTGTATTATTTCAGATTCTTGTATGATTTCAGATTCTGCGAAGTGTTAGTCATGATGTATTGGATACTTCACAGAGGTCAGTAAGCATAATTTATTATTCAATAATGAAAACAGTAAATAACTTCAAATCTATTTGTGGCAAAACCTGTTGAAATATTTGCTAGAAAAATAAAGATAAATGTGCTGTCAAATTTTGAACAATTAAAGAAGCAGATAAGGAGACCATGTGATCAGATTCACTCTAGTATTTTGTCAATTAAGATTTGCTTTAAAAGGAGTGTTTTGAATCTTGTAGTACTGTATAAATGTAAAAAATCCTAACCCTTTCTATACCACAGATTTTTTATAATAATGAATTCAGAAATTGAAATAATCATTTTAGACAAAGTGGATGACTAACATATCAATTAGACTATTAATATATATGGAATCATATAGTCCTCATTTAATTTCCTTTTTAATTAACCAACGTATGTCAAAGCACATTATTTTATGATTATATCCACCTTTTTCTCTCTGTTCTTTTAATAACAATTTGGTTTCTATATGGTAGTTGTAAATTGTTTCATATACCTTTTCTAAATTTAGTTTATGGGTTTTTGTTATCCGTATATCATGCATAGTTTGTTGATTTCCACATAACCCTGTTGCTTATTGTAGTCAGAAGTCAGTTGCACTTTGAGTGAACCCAGGGGACATTCTGTCACACAAAACTGTCACTGACCTCCTAACTTTACAAATAATCATACATTTATGATTATTATAATGGAATAAGGTACAGAAAATATTCCTGCAATAACACAAAAAAGTTGCAACACAGCAACTTTGTTGTGTTTGTGATCTGAGAAGTGTACTTAATGCATATCCACTAAGCATGGCTGATACAGCAAAACTAATAACAGCATTGAAAAGGCAATGGTAACATCACAGTGTTGTATCAAGCTGAATTTGAGCTCCTACATTTTATGCTGTTTTATACTTTATATATCATCACCAGATTCCTTTATACTGGTCATTTGAAAATAGCCATTATGATTGGAGGAAACAAAAGACAAGGGCATTGTGAACCACAAATATAGTACAACTCACAAAGCTTATGTATGCGTTCTAAGTTACTTTCTGCAGATATAGGTGTCATTTTGAAGAATTTGATTTCAAATACCTTTATATAGCATAATAGTTCATTCCAATATCAACTTTCTTGACTCGGTCAGATACAGAACTGCCATTGCAAAAGTCCATAGCAATCAACAATTTTCATATTAAATATTGTTATGACAATTATTGTGCAGATATTTCAAACATCAATATTGAATAAACTTTGTTATGACTATATACAATTAAATTTTAAATCTAAAATCAGTTTTTAAATTTATATAAGAAAATGCGCTTACATGACTCTTGTGACTATAACTATAGACAGACATCATCGTGTTGTTAGTTAAATTTCTTAAATGGATAAACCTTCATCTTGCATTTTCAGATATGTGTAAAGAATACAAATCATATGACGAATAATAATCCTTTCAAATGCACTGGATCCAGCAATGGATCATGCGTGTCAGGGGTTGATTAAGATAAATGCAATAAACTGACAATGAACAGTGCAAAAAATAGTATCTAGCCTGAGCACTTTCGACTTTTAAAAGACTCATTAATAGAGTAGAAAGCGCTCAGGCTAGCTAGATACTACTTTTGCACTGTTCGTTGTCAGTTTATAACAACAACTTCTTGACCAAATCCAGATGTTTTATTGTGTCTCAGATGCACATCAGTACTGATTTATGCAAATAGGAAATAATGTTACTTTCTTTTGATAATTTGTGTAGATAGTTTCTTCAGTTATGATCATGGGGGCACATGAAGGGAAGTCACTACAATCCAAAAGTCCTTAAATGTTGAGGAATGTTTTCTTTCATTTTTTTCTGTAAAATAACGAACAGTACTTTATCACAGAAAATATATTTTCAATTTATTTATCCTAAATATACACGTCCAGATCAAAAAGCGAGTTAGAAAATCAGTAATCAAATTAATTATTGTACAAGCAAATGAAAGATACTAAACTATACTGAATTTCAGTATGTCCATGAATAGTTTTACTTTTTCCCTTCCATTTTCAGGTTTTTCAGTCAATCAAGGACCTGTTGCCTTAAAAAAGTAACTTCATTTGTTGTTGACTTCAAAAAGGGTCTTTGGCAAGGGATCAGAGCAGCTTTTGAAACCCCGCTAATACATGGTTGCGCATTTCATTTTGGGCAGGTCCTTTGGAGAAAGGTTCAGGAATTGGGATTACAGGTAAACACAGTCACGTCCACTCCTTTGAGCTGCGTTGTTAATATTTAAAACAATTTTCGAATTGCTGAAAATAACTTATATCTAACATTTTGGGGAAATTCAATATCCTGAGAAGTCAAAAGCTTAATTGATTAAGAAACTGTATAATTCTGTTCATCCCAAACTTTTACCGTTTTCTTCACAAATAATTGTAATTTTCATTTCCAATTTTAGCAGGTCTATCAAGAACACGACAGTATGTACAAACTGCTGCGAAAGGTTTTTGCGCTCCCCCTATTACCAGCAGACGACATACCACCGTCATCTGCAGAATTACAACGAAGAGTTGATCCAGAGGCAGTGAATGTGCAGTCATTCCTAAGATATGTGGAAGACACCTGGATTCACAATAACATATGGACTGTTGACTCCTGGTCAGTTTATGGCAGAAGCATCCGAACCAATAATGATGTGGAAGGGTGGAATAAGCGTATGAACAGGAGAGCACGAAAGGGAAATTTGCCTTTTTATCTACTCATAATTTGCTTTATAAGGAAGCAAGAGAAATTGGATCGGGAGTTCGTCTATTGCAAGAGGGGAAGATACGACGACATCAGAATAAACAAACAACAAAAGTTCAGAGTCGCCTTATAAAGTTGTGGGAGAAGTATGGAAACCACCAAATCAGCACCAACACCTTGCTTAAATGCTGTGCCAGATTGTATGGCCCGTGTTAGAAATGCCTTTGTCGTTGTCCATTAATTAGAATATATATATATATATATATATATATATATATATATATATATATATATATATATATATATATATATATATATATATTCTGTAGAGATAATATGTATATTTATTTTCCTATCTTAAATATTTTTCAGCATGTTTTTTTTTTCTTCCAAATTTCATGGTGTTTGTTTGTCATCATCATATTATGTTATATGCGTTGTCTAATGTTGTAGAGCGCTTAGAGCTTCTAAAGATAATGCACTCTATAAAGTCCACATTATTGTTATTAATCTTATTATTATTATTATTATTATTATTATTATTATTATTATTATTATTATATTTGTATTTCAATTTCTTATTTTAGTAGCAGATGTTTTACTTAAATGCGTTTGTTTTTTAAAAATCATAGATAGTTACTGTTTAGAAGTATACTTTTGCACATCGCAATTTGACACTTCTAACTTGTATTGAAGTGTAATTTTGACTAGTTATGTGTGTTGATTTAAAACTACAAATACATGCCTCATATTTAAAAAAAATAAATCTCGAAATCATTTTTATATCTCGTTATTGTTAAATAAAATTAACATTCCTTGCCCCCCCCCACCCCCCCCCACCCCTGTGTTTCTCCTTGTTCGCGATATGTCGGGCTATTATGTGCACAGCTTTGAAAAGATGTAATGAAGAACCTTGGGGATATAGAAGTGAAGTACATTAATTTGGACTGTATTTGTCCGCAGTTCGGTCGAGTAATTAGATCAGATTTATATATAGCTAGTTTTAATAAAATCCAAAGTAGCAATGCCAATAAATGGCAAGAGATGTAAAGCAAATTAAACCGATCTTGAAAAAAATTACGCTCGCTGATTGGGTAAACGAACAGCATGATTGATAAGTGGCGATATGTCAATTTCCTACAAACGGTAAAAAAAATGGTTTTCATCAGCTTGTGTAACAGCGAAAATACAACTTTTGTAACAGCGAAAATAAAAGTACTTCCGTATAGAAATTGATCACTGTAAACGATAGATTAATTTCTGATCAATCTTATTAGATAAATGAAGAAAAAGGGAAAATATTGTCTGATATAAAGGCATGCTGAATGTAATTGAAATCTTAGAATTTAAGAATTTAAATCTTAACGGTAGGCCCCTAAAGTAAAATGAAGACAATAGTGTAATGGTAGTGAATTTTTTTAATTAATGTCCGATATTTCCATTGATGTGGGCCGAAACGTCCATGGGGCGAAACGTCCATTAACCATGTGGGGCGAAATGTCCATTAAAGTGGGGCGAAATGTCCATTGAAGTGGGGCGAAATGTCCTGGGCCGAAACGTCCGTGGGGCGAAACGTCCATAATCCATAAAAATGTCAACACTATATAGATGTAAACAAATGCGAGTATTAGCCTTACCTAATCCCTTCTTAATTAAATGTAAAAATATAATAAATAGGTTTAAAAAATTAAGTAACACTCCACAAACACAATGGGAAGCATTATACATTTTTTTTGGCTAGGATTCGGAAATCGGAACAGACAAGACATATACACGAACAACAAATTAAGTAAGAAAATAGACACACCACATTTATATAAGTGGACAAAATTTTTTTTATATAGGTATAGGGACTATAAAGAATTATGGGCACTAAGTAGGGACAAAACGAATGATTGGATTTGTGACCTAGAAGCAAACACAATTAAAAACAGAGTAGAAATAGATAATCCACATATCAACTGGGACAGAGTTTGGAGGCATTGGTCTGACATTAACTTTCTAAAGGTACAGAGTATAATATACACGTTCCTCCACAACGCCTGGCTCACAGGCGAAGTGGCACTTAGACGACGATTGATTCAGATCCCTGTTAGCTGCCCTCTATGCAGAAATGCCCCGTTCACTAAATATCATACGATAACACAATGTGACAAACAAAGGAAGAAAGGATCAAACTAATAACCGGAATAATGAAGGTAGACAAATACGACAGATGTCCGTTACTCTTCCTTGGCGGAAACTTTAACAAACAACTAATACGACTCATAACAGACTACATAACAAAGACGCTAATAAAATGTGGACCCCTGATGAAGGTTAGGGAATAGTTTTTAAACATACTTAAAATATAATATATAAAAAAATATTATCATTTAATTAAAAATAGGTAATACATTATGAACACAACAGGGGAAAGTACATAATGAGGACGCTATGGGGCTATATCACATGGCGCTACGCGAAGTGAGCAGGCCTATGGCAGAGTTTGGAAAAAATCACCCCAATAGCTTATTTAGGTTACAATTTTGCACTCCCTTTCTCTGGATACTAAATCCATACTTTTTCACCACGTCTATATCCCGCAATAGACATGGTACCCATTAAAGGGAAAAATAAACAATCTTGGAAATTTTCGGTAGATTAATTAAAATAAATAAATAAAGGACGGCCCTAATTGAGTCAGGAATTCTACAACCAAACAAATTCATAGAGATCCTGACTCAAGGCAGACGGACCTAGAAAATTAAATATTATTAGATATAAATTGGAGCACATTAAACTTTTAAATAAAAACACTTCAATTTATACAAAATTCAAAATTAACTCAAAAAATATTAAATAAAGAGAACAATGAGATGACCCATAAAGGGATATCACAAAGTGAGATAACTATGTCAAGAATTTGAACAGAAACGGCTATCCTTTACAAAAATACAAATTATAGACTTATATATAGCAACATACAAGTAGCACCAACACAAATAGCAAACACAAGGATATTAGGTGACCACTAGCCATGGTCAAACAATAAAGAACAAAAGGAGAATACTAGTGTGGGTAGATCAAATCCCACCTAGTAAGGATCTACTTAAGTTTGTTTGTTTGTTTGATTAGGATTTTTAACGTAGCTTTAACAATTTTTCAGTCATATCGCTACGATGTCTGCATTGAGGCAGTTTATAGTTAAGAAACATTAGGAATAGAAAAAATACCACTTTATCAAATATAGAACCCCGATGGGGAAAAATTAAATGGGGCGTTAAATGGAAAATAAAAAACAACAAACAACATATCTGGTGGTACACATACATACATAACAACTTTTTACTTTATTTGATGGGGGGGAGGGATCTGTCTGGCGCCCCCCCCCCCCCCAAAAAAAAGTAAATTTCAGCACAGCTAAAAGGATGATTTGATGAACACAATTTCCCAATCAACAGGTGGTCGAAGCAGGACTAGCAAGCCCTTAAATTTGCAGCCTAGGAAATTGATGCATACAGAGGACTCCTGTATACGTGATTTTTCTTAAAATTGCGTGAAAATATGGAATATGCGTTTCCGAGACCTTTGAAGAAGTTTAAAACATTTTTTTTTGTTGTGAAAGTTTCGTTTTTATCTTTATTTACATTTACGATGGCTACCAACAGCATGGTAAAACGCAAATTAAATTTACAGTCTCTGGAAACTAAATATATGGTTGTTAAGGAAGTTAAGGGATGAAAATCTCGCAAAGAGGTCTGCGAAATTATACATGAGGCCTAGCCTGTTTGGTAATTATACATGAAGTCTGTTTGGTAATTATACAGTACATTCACTTTACAACACTGTTCATGGGAGTGGCATAAATTAGCTCATTATAAATGATGTAGTCTTACAGGGAGGTATGTAGTGGCATAAATTAGCTCATTATAAATGATGTAGTCTTACAGGGAGGTATGTAGTGGCATAAATTAGCTCATTATAAATGATATAGTCTTACGGGGAGGTATGTAGTGGCATAAATTAGCTCATTATAAATGATATAGTCTTACGGGGAGGTATGTAGTGGCATAAATTAGCTCATTATAAATGATATAGTCTTACGGGGAGGTATGTAGTGGCATAAATTAGCTCATTATAAATGATGTCGTCTTACAGGGAGGTATGTAGTGGTAAGGCTGTGTTGTAACAGTGATTAAGAAAACAATAATATTACTGGACAATTTAAAAATATATGAGGTATAGTGTATTTCGTAATTAAGCATGATCTTTAATTATATGAAAAAATTAAGAGTCAATTATGATAAAACAGGTATACAACCAATATAATCAGATCCGTGGCCATATACATAGTATAAGAGAGTTGGAGGCCTTATAATAAAACATAGATCACTTGACTTATAAATAAAACATAGATCACATGACTTATAAATAAAACATAGATCACATGACTTATAAATTAAACATAGATCACATGACTTATAAATAAAACATAGATCACATGACTTATAAATTAAACATAAATCACATGACTTATAAATAAAACATACATCACTGACTTATAAATAAAAAATAGATCACTTGATTTATAAATAAAACATAGATCACAGGAGATATATTAAGTTACACTGAACATGTGTTTCATTACTTTTTTTAATAAAATATTCCAGGATTTGAGAATACTGCGACAGGAACTGCTGCCTATTGAGTAAGTTACACATGTAATGCATGCAAGATTTAGCAGATAAGACAAAGATGTTTGGAGCACTTTTAATATTAATTGGTTGTTCATGTAATATTGACCTCGGGTTAGATACAACAGTACACCAAAATTAGGTCAGCATGACCAACTTTATGTATTTTTAGGTTTTGTGATAGGGTCAGTTTTACATGTGGTTTTGACTACAGGGTCATAGTTTTGTTTTGTGTAAAGGTCAGTTTTGAATTTTGACTTCATTGTCATTAAGTTTTTTGTAATGGTCCGTTTTTTATTTTGACTGCAGGGTTCTATGGCTGTTTGTTTATGCCTCCTAGTATGTAAAATTCTTCTACACAAATTAGGCCAATGTGCCTTATATTTCATACTTATATGACCTTTTCTTATGTTCTACAACTGAGGGGATGGTGGGGCACCCCAGGTCTCTTAACACAATCCTGGTGTTGGGTTAATGTGCAGAAATCATGTAATGCAATGAAATAACTTGTTTGTTTTATATTTGATGTCTTTTCAGTGAGAAGATAACAGTCTATGTAACATACATTTACAGCTGTGGCTATTTCTGTGTACAAAAGGAAGATAGTTGTATAGACCAGATCAAAGAAGAACTCCAAAAGGACTGTAAGGTAACAGAGCTTTAATGTTGCAAATTTTCATTTCCTGAGACAAAGAAATTTTTAAAGTAGGATTCAAAAATGAAATGAGTGTGTCAAGTACTTTTCAAACTTGCATGTAAATATAATGTCATCTTTTGGCAAATAAACTATAGGTTTCTATACTTTTGATTGATATGTCCCGAAAAGCGTTCTTTTTAATTGTGTGACATGCTCTCGTATTGGCCACTCATAAAATATTTACTGCAGTATAGCAATATTTGGTGTCATAACTTGGTACATAAATTTCATTTTACTGCAAAATTCACTCAAGATAACATGCTTATTATTTCTTTTCAGACAAAATCAGCCCCTAACATGGAGCTACTGAAGAGTGGACAGTTTTGTGCTGGGCTTTTTAGTGCTGATAAATGCTGGACAAGTGCAAAGATCAACGATATTAAAGATCCAGAGGTAAACAGAATGCTTGCAATCTTTTAATGGATGCATATGATGTGTGTTCTATAACTTAGGTTATGAAAGGTCAGAAAGTACTTTTTTATGGTTGAACGCCATTTTTCAGCACAATATAGGCTATATGGCAGCCAGTATAAATGGTGGAGGAAGAACCCAAAGAAAACCCCGGTAAGAACCACTGACACACGAGAAGCTACTGGCAAGCTTTCTCACATACCCACATTGGCCGAATCTGAAACTCAGACCCACGCAGACAGAGGTGAGATGGCAGTGATCCATAACGGACAGCACTTTAGACCACTTGGCCATTCGGGGCCCCTCAGAAAATACTTAATTTAATGGTCATGGTGGTAATGCAGTGGTGACCTATATTGATGGTCATTGATTTATGGTGACCTGTCCACTTTATCCTATACTGATGGTCATTGATTTATGGTGACCTGTCCACTTTATCTTATACTGATGGTCATTGATTCTTAAAATGTGTGGCTTCCTGTATCTCTCACCTTACCATTTAATTCTTGAACATCTCTAGTTTTTCAATGGTGTACTCCACTTTAATGATAGGCAATCCAATCATAAAATAGTAAAATAAAGATTTAATTGCTCCGGAAGCGGAAAAATTAAATTGACCACGAAAAAGATAGAATTTAAATTAAGAAAAAAAATGTCTTCACTGTTAAGAATAATCAGAATTCAAAAGAGAAATTGTGCTGTTTTTATTTGAATGCAAAAAAAAGTTAGTTAAAAAAAATTGTTTTGTTACCTACCACTTGACAGAGTAAGTGCATGTGTGGAATTTTGAAGTTCTGTTTGAAGGTTAAAATTACATTTTGATCAAACAGGGTGCCTAATGATGCATCATATATCTATACACTGAAATATGATATCTCTCTCATGATAGAACCAACGAACATTCTGATGATTGCATTATGTTCGTATATGGTGAAATATGGTATTTTTGCTATAATTAAAAGTTTCTGTTTTTCAACAACTTACTTTCTTAGTTACATGCAAAATGTTACATTCACATCTAGTGTTTATTTAGATAAGAAGAACATAAAAATATGACTTATGGAGTTGTGGGTTTTAATTTGTGTCTTTTTTCCATTTCCAGCCCAAAATAGAATTACTTTTGTGGACTATGGTGACGTTGAGAGAGTTTTAAGCAAAGATATCCGCTGGTTGTCAGAGAAAACTGCAGCAGCTCCAGCACAGTGTATTAAATGCAGTTTACATGGGATCCAATCACTAGAGGTATTTGCAACAAGAAAAATAAGAACTATCACAGCAACACCAGCAGTTTACAGCAATAATAGCAACAACATTATCAAAACACCAAGAAAAATGTAAAACATCACTAATGTAAATCTAATTCTAATAATTATTTTATCATTTCAGATGAAACTTGTGATGTGGACTTGTGCTTAGTGTCAGACCCAACGATCAGCATCAATGACAAATTAATCCAACAGGGTTCAGTACATAGTCTCTTCCTAGTAGAGAGCTATCTAGAAGAGAATGAGT